>JAMPIT010000207.1:0-13645 GCA_026261815.1 Monarcha castaneiventris obscurior
CATTCTAGCAGCACCCCCCATCACTATTTGGACACCCCACAGACTCCCAGGATCCCTTTCTGGCAGCAACCCCCTGCCTCCCCACATCACTATTTGGCAGCCCCACTCACTCCCAAGATACCTTTCTGGGAGCACCCCACCATAAGTATTTGGCAGCCCCATTGTCACCATAGATGCCTTTCTAGCAGCACCACCCATAACTATCTGGCAGCCCCGTGGATTCTAATTGATCCCTTTCTGGCAGCACCCCACCCATCACTAATTGTCAGCCCCACTGACTCGAGAGATCCCTTTTTGGCAGCAGCCCCCCATTACTATTTGGCAGCCCCATTGACTCCAGAGATCCCTTTCTAGCAGCACTCCCCCATCACAAAATGGCAGCTCCATTGACTCCATGAATCCCATTCTGGCAGCAATGGCAGTCACTATTTGGCAGCCCCATTGACTCCAGACATCCCTTTCTGGCAGCACCACTCCATGGCTATTTGGCAGCCCCATTGATTTTACGGATCCCTTTCTAACAGCACCCCCACATCACTACTTTAGAGCCCCATTTACTCTAACTGATCCTTTTCTGGCAGAACCCCCCAGAACTATTTGGTAGCACCACTGACACCCTAGATCCCTTTCTGGCAGCACCCCCCCATAACTGTTTTGCAGCCCCATTGAATTACAGCTCCATTTCTGACAGGCCCGCACCATCACCATTTGGCAGACCCTTGGACTCCAGAGATCCCTTTCTGGCTGCACCTCACTCATCACTATTTGGCAGCCCCACTGACTCCATTGATCCCTTTCTGGCAGCAATGCCAATCACTATTTGGCAGCCCCATTGAACCCAGAGCTCCCTTTCTGGCAGCACCACTCCATGACTGTTTGGCAGCCCCACTGACTCTACCTGATCCCTTTCTGGCACCATCCCCTCATCACTATTTGGAAACCCCACTGACTCCACAAATACTTTTCGGGCAGCACCCCACTGCCAATATTTGGCAGCCACACCGACTCCAATTGACCCCTTTCTCGCAGCACCCCCCCATCACTATTTGGCAGTCCTATTGACTCCAGAGATCCCTTTCTAGCAGCACCCCCTGTAACTATTTGGATGCTCCACTGACTTCATAGATCCCTTTCTGACAGTAATCACAGTCACTATTTGGCAGCACCACTGACTCCAGACATCCCTTTCTGGCGGCACCCCCCCATCACTATTTGGCAGTCCCATTGATTCTGACTGATCACTTTCTAGCAGAGCCTCCCCATAAAGATTTGGCAGCCCCGTTGACTCAATAGATCCATTTCTGGCAGCAAACCCAAACAGTATTTGGCTGCTCCATTGACTCCAGACATCCCTTTCTAGCAGAAGCCCCTCAGTCACGATTTGGCAGCCCCACTGACACCCTAGATCCCTTTCCAGCAGCACCCTCCCACCCCCTCACTATTTGGAACCCCCACTGACTCCCTAGATTACTTTTTGGAAGCACTCCCCCATCACTATTTGGCAGCCCCATTGACTCCTGACATCCCTTTCTGGCAGCACCACTCCATGACTATTTGGCAGCCCCATTGACTTTAGGGATCCCTTTCTAACAGCACCCCCACACCACTATTTTGCACCCCATTTACTCAAACTGATCTCTCTCTGGCAGCACCTCCCCGTAACTATTTGGTAACCCCACTGACACGCTATATCCCATTTCTGGCAGCACCCTGTCATCACTATTTGATGCCATATTGACTCCAGAGATCCCTTTCTGGGAGCACAGAGGTCCCTTTCTGGGACCCCACGTCACAATTTGGCAGAACCACTGACTCCAATTAATCCCTTTCTTGCAGCACTGCCCCATCTCTGTTTGGCAGCCCCATTGACTCCAGAGATCCCTTTCTGGCAGCACCCCCACCTCATCACCATTTGGCAACCCCATTGACTCAACAGAGCCCTTTGTAGCAGTACCCCTCCATCACCATTCCACAGCCCTATTGACTCCAGACATCCCTTTCTAGTAGCACCCCTCTATCACTATTTCATAGCTCCACCGATTCCAGAAATCCCTTTCTGGCAGCAGAAGGGCCCTTTCTGGCAGCACCCCACCACCACTATTTGGACACCCCACTGACTTAGGAGATCCCCTTCTGGCAGCACCCCACCCATCACTACTTGGAAGCCCCATTGACTCCAGAGATCTCTTTGTGGCAGCACCCCCTGACCACATCACTGTTTGGCAGCCCCACTGACTCCAGAAATCCTGTTCTGGCAGCACCCCCCATCACGATTTGGGAGCCCCATTGACTCTATAGATCCCTTTCTAGCAGCACCCCCCCCGTCACTATTTGGATGCCCCACTGACTCCAGACATCCCTTTCTGGCAAAAAATCCCCATCACTATTTCACAGCCCCACTGACTCTATGGATCCTTTCTGGCAGCACCCCACCCATCACAAATTCACAGCCCCGTTGACTCCACAGATCCCATTCTGGCAGCAATACCAATCATTATTTGGCAGCCCAAGTGTCCACGGAGATCCCTTTCTGGAAGCACCTCACCACCACTACCTGGAAGCCCCACTGACCCCAGAAATGCCTTTCTGGCAGCACACCCCATCACTATTTGGCAGCCCCATTGACTCTACACATTTCATTCTGGCAGCAACACCAATTAGTATTTGGCAGCCCCATTGGCTCCAGAGACCCCCTTCTGGCAGCACTATCCCGTGAGTATTTTGCAGCCCGATTGACTCTAGAGATCCCTTTCTAGCAGCCCCTGCCTCCGTTACAATTTGGCAGCCCCGTTCACTGGATGGATCCCTTTCTGGCAGCACCACCCCATGACAGTTTGGCAGCCCTATTGACTCCATAGAACACTTTATAGCAGCACCCCCACATCACTGTTTGGCAGCCCTACTGACACCACAGACCCCTTTCTAGCAGTACCACCCTTCACTATTTGGAAACACCATTCACTCGAACTGATCCCTTTCTGGCAGCACCCCCTGACCCCATCACTATGTGGCAGCCCCACTGACTCCAATTAATCCCCTTCTGGCAGCACCCTGCCCATCACTATTTGCTGGCCCCATTGACTCCAGAGATCCCTTTCCAGCAGTACCAACCTTAACTATTTGGCAACCACATTGACTCTGACTGATTCCTTTCTGGCAACAACCCCCCAGCACTATTTGGCAGCCCCACCGACTCCAGAGATCCCTTTCCAGCAGCACCCCCACATCACAATTTGGCAGCCCAATTGACTCCAGAGACCCTTGCTGGCAGCACCCCCCGACCCCAGCACTATTTGGCAGCTCCAAGGGCTCCATACATCCCATTCTGGCAGGAATGTCAGTCACTATTTGGCAGCCCCACTGACTCCAGACATCCCACTCTAGCAGCAGCCCTCCCATGAGGATTTGGCACCACCATTAACTCCAGAGATCCCTTTCTGGCAGCACCACCCCATGAGTATGCGGCAGCCCTACTGATTCCAGAGATGCCTTTCTAGCAGCACACCCCCATCACGATTTAGCAGCCCCATTGACTCCAGACATCTTTTTCCAGCAGCACCCCCTGACCCCATCACTATTTGGCAGCCCCACTGACTCCATAGATCCCATTCTAGCAGCACCCCTCTATCACTATTTGGACACCCCACGGACTCACAGGATCCCTTTCTGGCAGCAACCCCCTGCCTACCCACATCACTATTTGGCAGCCCCACTCACTCCCAAGATAACCTTTCTGGGAGCACCCCACCATAAGTATTTGGCAGCCCCATTGGCACCATAGATGCCTTTCTAGCAGCACCACCCATAACTATCTGGCAGCCCCGTGGATTCTAATTGATCCCTTTCTGGCAGCACCCACCCATCACTAATTGTCAGCCCCACTGACTCGAGAGATCCCTTTTTGGCAGCACTCCCCCATCACAATTTGGCAGCCCCATTGATTTTACGGATCCCTTTCTAACAGCACCCCCACATCACTACTTTAGAGCCCCATTTACTCTAACTGATCCTTTTCTGGCAGAACCCCCCATCACTATTTGGTAGCACCACTGACACCCTAGATCCCCTTCTGGCAGCACCCCCCCATAACTGTTTTGCAGCCCCATTGAATTACAGCTCCACCTCTGACAGGCCCGCACCATCACCATTTGGCAGACCCTTGGACTCCAGAGATCCCTTTCTGGCTGCACCTCACTCATCACTATTTGGCAACCCCATTGACTCTAGCTGATCCCTTTCCAGCAGCACCACCCATTACTATTTGGCAGCCCCAATGACTCCAGAGATCCCTTTCTGGCAGCAACCCCCCGCCACCCCACATAACCACTTGGCAGCCCCACTGACTCCAATTAATCCCTTTCTAGCAGCACCGTGGAGTCACTATTTGGCAGCCCCATTTATGACGTAGATCCCTTTCTGGCAGCAATGCCAATCACTATTTGGCAGCCCCACTGACTACCTAGATCCCTTTCTGATAGCACCCCACCACGATGATTTTGAAGCCCCCTTGATTACAGATATCCCTTTCTGATAGCACCCCACCATTAATATTTGGCAGCCTCATTGACTCTAATTAATCCCTTTTTAGCAGCACCCCCACGTCACAATTTGGCAGCCCCATTGACTCCATAGATCCCTTTCAGCAAGCACCCCCTCCCCATCACAAATAGGCAGCCCCGTTGATTCTATGGATCCCATTCTGGCAGCAATGTCAGTCACCATTTGGCAGCCCAATTGACTCCACAGATCCCTTTCTGGCAGCAGCCCCCCGCCCCCTCCACGTCACAATTTGGCAGAACCACGGACTCCAATTAATCCCTTTCTTGCAGCACTCCCCCATCTCTGTTTGGCAGCCCCATTGACTCCAGAGATCCGTTTCTGGCAGCACCTCACCACCAGCATCTGGAAGCCCCACTGACCCCAGAAATGCCTTTCTGGCAGCAACCCCCATCACTATTTGGCAGCCCCATTGACCCAGATTGATCCCTTTCTGGCAGCACCCTCGCGTCACCTTTTGGCAGCCCCACTGACTCCATAGATCCCTTTGTAGCAGTACCCCTCCACCACCATTCCACAGCCCTATTGACTCCAGACATCCCTTGCTGGTAGCACCCCCTCATAAGTGTTTGGCTGCCCCATTGACTCCAGACATCCCTTTCTAGCAGAAGCTGCTCAGGCACAATTTGTCAGCCCCATTGACTCCATAGGTCCCTTTCTAACAGTACCACCCTTCACTATATGGCAACCCCATTGACTCTACCTGATCCCTTTCCAGCAGCACCACCCATTACTATTTGGCAGCCCCAATGACTCCAGAGATCCCTTTCTGGCAGCAACCCCCCGCCACCCCACATAACCACTTGGCAGCCCCACTGACTCCAATTAATCCCTTTCTAGCAGCACCTTCGAGTCACTATTTGGCAGCCCCATTTATGACGTAGATCCCTTTCTGGCAGCAATGCCAATCACTATTTGGCAGCCCCACTGACTACCTAGATCCCTTTCTGATAGCACCCCACCACGATGATTTTGAAGCCCCCTTGATTACAGATATCCCTTTCTGATAGCACCCCACCATTAATATTTGGCAGCCTCATTGACTCCAGAGATTCCTTTCTGGCAGCATCCTCCTATCACTATTTTGCAGCCCCACTGACTCCAATTAATCCCTTTTTGGCAGCATTCCTCCGTCACTATTTGGCAGCCCCATTGACTCCATAGGTCCCTTTCTATCAGTATCCACCCAGCACTATTTGGTAGCCCCATTGACTCTGCAGATCCCTTTCTGGCAACACCCCCCCATCACCACTTGGATGCCCCACTGACTCCAGAGATCCCTTTCCAGCAGTACCAACCTTAACTATTTGGAAACCACATTGACTCTAACTGATTCCTTTCTGGCAAGAACCACCCCCCCCCAGCACTATTTTGCAGCCCCATTGACTCCAGAGATCCCTTTCTGGCAGCACCACCCCATGAGTATGTGGCAGCCCTATTGACTCCATAGATCCCTTTCTAGCAGCACCCCTCTATCAATAGTTCATAGCCCCACCAACTCCAGATACCCCTTTCTGGCAGGACCCCCCCATCATGATTTGGCAGCCCCACTGACTCTGTAGATCCCATTCTTGCAGCACCCCCCATCACTATTTGGACACCCCACGGACTCCCAAGATCCCTTTCTGGCAGCAACCCCCCGCCTCCCCACATCATATTTGGCAGCCCCACTCACTCCCAAGATACCTTTCTGGAGCAGCCCACCATAAGTATTGGGCAGCCCCGTTGATTCTAATTGATCCCTTTCTGGCAGCACCCAGCCATTATTATTTGGCAGCCCCACTGACTCCAGACATCCCTTTCTTCCACCTCTGCCCCCATCACTATTTGGCAGCCCCATTGACTTCACAGATCCCATTCTGGCAGCATCCCCCTATCACTGTTTTGCACCCCCATTGATTCCAATTGATGCCGTTCTAGCAGCATCCCCCCCCCCCCCACTATTTGGCAGCCCCACTGACACCATTGAGCCCTTTCTGGCAGTACCCCCTGACCCCATCACTATTTGGCAGCCCCACTGACTCCAGAGATCCCTTTCTGGCAGCACTCCCCCATTACTATTTGGCAGCCCCATTATTTCCAACTGATCCCTTTCTGGCAGCATCAATGACTCCAGAGATCCCTTTCTGGCAGTACCACCCCAGGACTATTTGGCAGCTCCATTGACTCCCTAGATCCCTTTCTAGCATCACCCCCTGACCCCATCATTATTTCTGAGCCCCACTGATTCCAGAGATGCCTTTTTCCCGCTTCCTGCTGGGAGCCATCCCAGAGTGCCCTGGCCAGAGCTTTGGGAACACAGAGGCGGGACGTGCAGGCGTTCTCCCTTTTCTGCCACTGTGTGAGCTGAAAGGGATCCCTGGGCGTCCAAGGGGCTGCCAGAAAGGGATCAATTAGAGTCAATGGGGCTGGGAACCAGTGAAGCGGAGGGGGCTGCGAGAAAGGGATCTGTAGGAGTCAATGGGGCTGTGAAAGAGCGATGCGGGAGAGGTGCGAAAAAGTGATCCATAGAGTGAATGGGGGCTGCCAAATAGTGACTTTGAGGGGGGTGCCAAAAAGTGATCCATAGGAGATAATGGGGGCTGCCAAATAGTGACTACGAGGGGGGGCCAGATAGTGATCCATTGACGTCAATGGGGCTGCCAAATAGTGAGCTTGCCACAAAGTGATCCATAGGAGTCAATGGGGCTGCAAAATAGTGATCCTGGGGGGGCTGCCAAAAAGTGATCCATTACAGTTAATAGGGCTGCCAAATAGTGAGCCTGCCACAAAGTGAGCCATTGACCTCAATGGGGCTGCCAAATAGTGAGCCTGCCACAAAGTGAGCCATTGACCTCAATGGCGCTGCCAAATTGTGAGCTGCCAAATAATGACCTAACACACTCCATGGCCACTGACTAATTGTGTCTCTCCCAAAATTGATCCATAGCACTCAGGGCGGCTGCCAAATACTGCCCGTACCAAAAAGTGCTCTTTGGGAGCCAATGGGGCTGCCAAATTGCGACTTTCTGGCAAAGGGAGCTCTTGCAGTCAATGCGGCTGCCAAATAGTGAGCCACCCCTCCTGCCACTAAGGGATTGCAGTGGCTTTTGCTCCAATTATGCCTTACCTCCCTCATGTCCTTTTCTCTCAGAGAAGCAAAGCAGGCACAACACTTAAAGAATATAAAGAAGTTTATCAATAGAATTTAAAGAGGGAAAAAAATGTCAGACTAAACCTTCAGAACGCCTCTCCTTCCCCTTCTGCTGACAACCTAAAAAAACCACGACCCTTGAGGTTTTTCCAGTCACTTCACCACCTATGGAATCATTTCTCTTTGTTTCAGTTCACTTAGGCAGAGGAGTCTCTCTTGCTCGTGCTGTGGAGACATCTCCACAAGAAACAGTCTCTCGGAACCTCAGTGTCACAGCAAGGCAGCCGCCCGGGATGCTGCTCTGCCCGCGTGTCAAAGTCCCTTCTCCCGACTTACAGCTTTCCCCACAGCTGCTCCCGAGGCTTCCTTTAGCTAATGGGCTACCATTTGTAAGAATGACCTGTTCAGAAACAAAACTTCTCCCCACTTTCCAAGGTGCCTGAGAGGCGTAAGCACACTGTCTCTGCGAGCATCTGCATCTCTGGGATCAGAGGTCCTTTTCTTTCCTGGGATCTCTGCTCAAGTTTCTCATCAAATTACAGCTATTTTAAGCATTTCCTTGTTCCAGCACAGGTACCTTTGCTCACAGCAAAACACAGCTACTTGCAGCATTTGCTCGTTCCAGCACAG
This sequence comes from Monarcha castaneiventris obscurior, assembly GCA_026261815.1. Classification (NCBI taxonomy): domain Eukaryota; kingdom Metazoa; phylum Chordata; class Aves; order Passeriformes; family Monarchidae; genus Monarcha; species Monarcha castaneiventris. The sequence continues at coordinate 8,321 of JAMPIT010000207.1, forward strand.
GTACTTTTGCTCACGGTTGATTTTGGAACGCTCCACCCCCCCATGCTTTCATGAAATTACAACGGGTGTTCTGATATATCACAGTCCATCACCATAGCTTTACAACAGGATTTCAGCTTCTAGGATTGAAGCATCTCCTCATTCTCCTCTCTCGGGGTCTCAGCTCTTTCTTCCTCACTGACTTGGGCATCTTTGCAGTGTTTTCTTCAGGCACCTTCCCCCTTCCCTTTTCCTCTGACCTGGGAGAGGGTTGATGTCTGCAGGCTTCATCTGGTCTGGAGCAATCCTACAGCACTAAAAGAGTTCATCTCAGCCGGGCCTTGCAGCTGGAATTGCTTCTCTCTCTTGGCCACGGGATCCTGGTGGGCAGCAGCCCCAGAGGAATTTCGGCCGCTCCAGGGCTGAGGGCCGGCCTGGCCTCTGGGGGGTGTCCGGCGAGCAGCAGCGGCTGCGATCTCAGTGCGGCCAACCCGGCCAGGCCTGGCCACCCCCCACCAGTGACCTGTTTGACCACCAGAAGCAGGAGAGACCTTCCGGGGGCGTGTTCCTTCTTAAAACGTGGCTCACAGAGGCGTGTCAAGCTCTCTAAGTGGCTTTAAAAAGTTGCCAATATTCAGCCTAGCCAGTTGATTGGTTCTGTTGGGTCTAGAGGAAGCTGTAAGCCCCTTTTTGTGAAGAATCACTTCCGTGGCTGATGGAGCCTCCTTTAATGCAACTCTCAGCTATGCTAAACCTGGACAGGGATGTACAGAATCAGTGGTGCTGCCAAATAGTGATGGGGAGGTGCTGCCAGAAAGGGAGCTATGGAGTCAATGGGGCTGCCAAATTGTGACGTGGGGGTGCTGCTAAAAAGGGATTAATTAGAGTCAATGGGGCTGCCAAATAGTGATGGCAGGGTGCTGCCAGAAAGGGAGAAGTTAAACTCAATGGGATTGCCAAATAGTCACGTCTGGTGCTGCTAGAAAGGGATCTATGGCATCAATGGGGCTGCCAAATAGTTATGGGTGGGGTGCTGCCAGCAAGGGATCTATGGGTTCAGAGGGGATGCCAAATACTAATTGGCATTGCTGCCAGAAAGGGATTTAGGAAGTCAGTGGGGCATCCAAATAGTGATAGAGGGGTGCTGCCGGAAAGGGATCAGTTGGAGTCAATGGGGCTGCCAAATAGTGATTGACGTTTCTGCCAGAAAGGGATCTCTGGAGTCAACAGGGCAGCGTGGGATGGCTCCCAGCAGGAAGCGGGAAAAAGGGATCTCTGGAATCAGAGGGGCTGGGAAATAATGACGGGGTCAGGGGATGATGCCAGAAAGGGAACTAGGGACTCAATAGGGCTGCCAAATAGTCATGGGGTGGTACTGCCAGAAAGGGATCTCTGCAGTCATTGATGCTGCCAGAAAGGGATCAGTTGCAAATAATGGGGCTGCCAAATAGTAATGGGGGAGTGCTGGCAGAAAGGGATCAGTTGGAGTCAGTGGGGCAGCCAAATAGTGATGGGTTCAGGGGGTGCTGCCAGAAAGGCATCAGTTGGAGTTAATGGGGCTGCCAAATAGTGAGGGGGGGTTTGCTGCTAGAGCACAGGCAGAGGAGGGGGAAACTTCCAGTCCTGCCCTTGGCTCTGCCTGACACTTCCCTCAGACAAAGCGGCAATGACCACACGAGGGCAGGGTTTCAGGGGCTGGGAGCGGTGGACGATGTGGCCACGGCACCGGCTGAGCTCCCGGTGTCCCCCTGCTCCCAGGCGAGACAGGGAAGCACGGAGCATGGCACAGCTACGGGATCAGAGCCGCAGCAGCACGCCCAGAATCCACCAGATACCTATTTGGCAGCCCCACTGACTGCACACATCCCTTTCTAGCAGCACCCCCGACCCAATAAGTATTTGGCAACCCCATTGACTCCCTAAATCCCTTTCTGGCAGCGCCCCGCCCATCACTATTTGGCAGCCCCATTGACTCCAGACATCCCTTTCTGGCAGCACCACTCCATGGCTATTTGGCAGCCCCATTGATTTTAGGGATCCCTTTCTAACAGCACCCCCACATCACTACTTTAGAGCCCCATTTACTCTAACTGATCCTTTTCTGGCAGAACCCCCCAGAACTATTTGGTAGCACCACTGACACCCTAGATCCCTTTCTGGCAGCACCCCCCCATAACTGTTTTGCAGCCCCATTGAATTACAGCTCCATTTCTGACAGGCCCGCACCATCACCATTTGGCAGACCCTTGGACTCCAGAGATCCCTTTCTGGCAGCACCACCCCATCACTATTTGGCAGCCCCACTGACTCTACCTGATCCCTTTCTGGCAGCGTCCCCTCATCACTACTTGGAAACCCCACTGACTTCACAAATACTTTTCGGGCAGCACCCCACTGCCAATATTTGGCAGCCACACTGACTCCAATTGACCCCTTTCTCGCAGCACCCCCCCATCACTATTTGGCAGTCCTATTGACTCCAGAGATCCCTTTCTAGCAGCACCCCCTGTAACTATTTGGATGCTCCGCTGACTTCATAGATCCCTTTCTGACAGTAACCACAATCACTATTTGGCAGCACCACTGACTCCAGACATCCCTTTCTGGCGGCACCCCCCCATCACTATTTTAGAGCCCCATTTACTCTAACTGATCCTTTTCTGGCAGAACCCCCCATAACTATTTGGCAGCACCACTGACACCCTAGATCCCTTTCTGGCAGCAAACCTAAACAGTGTTTGGCAGCCCCATTGACTCCAGACATCCCTTTCTAGCAGAAGCTCCAGTCACGATTTGGCAGCCCCACTGACACCCTAGATCCCTTTCTGGCAGCACCACCCCCATCACTGTTTTGCAGCCCCACTGACTCCAATTAATCCCTTTCTAGCAGCGCCCACTCATCCTTATTTGGCAGCCCCACTGATTCTCTCGATCCCTTTCTGGCAGCACGAGACCACCACGATTTGGAAGCCCCACTGACTCCAGATATCCATTTTTGGCAGCACCCCACCATTACCATTTGGCAGCTCCACTGACTCCAGACATCCCTTTCCAGCAGCAGCCCTCCTTCATGATTTGGCAGCTCCGTTGACTCCAGAGATCCCTTTCTGGCAGCACCCCTTGACCCCATCACTATTTGGAGGCCCCACTGACTCCCTAGATCTCTTTCTGGCAGCACTCCCCCCACCCTCCACTACTATTTTGCAGCCCCATTGAGTCCAACTAATCACTTTCTGGCAGCAACCGCAATCACTATTTGGCAGCCCCATTGACTCCCTAGATCCCTTTCTGGAAGCACTCCCCCATTACTATTTGGCAGCCCCATTATTACCAATTGATCCCTTTCGGGCAGCACCATTGACTCCAGAGATCCCTTTCTGGCAGCAACGCCCATCAGTGTTTGGCAGCCCTATTGTCTCCAGGCATCCCTTTCTAGGAGCAGCCCCCCATCACGATTTGGCAGCCCTGCTCACTCCATAGGTCCCTTTCTAGCAGACCCCCCTATCACTATTTGGATGCCCCACTGACTTCATAGTGAAGGGCAGTAACCCAAATCACTATGTGGCAGCTCCATTAAATCCAGAGGTCCCTTTCTAGCAGCATCCCCCCCTCCATCACTATTTGGCAGCCCCGTTGACTCCAGAGATCCCTTTCTGGGAGCACCACCCCACCCCCCACGTCACAATTTGGAAGCCCCACTGACTCCAATGAATCCCTTTCTTGCAGCACTCCCCCATCTCTGTTTGGCAGCCCCATTGACTCCAGAGGTCCCTTTCTGGCAGCACTTCACCACCACTACCTGGCAGCCCCACTGACCCCAGAAATGCCTTTCTGGCAGCACCCCCCATCACTATTTGGCAGCCCAAATGACTCCAATTAATCCCTTTTCTGGCAGCACTCCTACATCACAATTTGGAAGCCCCACTGACTCCAGAGACCCCTTTCTGGTAGCACCCCACCCATCACTATTTGGCATCCCCATTGACTCCAGAGATCCATTTCTAGCAGCACCCTCACATCAATATTTGAATGCCCCACTGACTTCATAGAGGAGGGCAGAAATCCCAATCTCTATTTGGCAGCCCCATTGACTCCATAAATCCCTTTTTAGGAGCAGCCCCCCCATAACGATTTGGACGCCCCATTGACTCCAGACATCCCATTCTAGCAGCACCAGACAAGACTACTTGGGAATCCCATTGAGTTTAACTTCTCCCTTTCTAGCAGCACCCTGCCATCACTGTTTGGCAGCCCCACTGACTTCACAGATCCCGTTCTGGCAGCAACCTGCTATCACTATTTTGCACCCCCATTGACCCAGATTGATCCCTTTCTGGCAGCAAACAGCCATCGTTATTTGGCAGCCCCATTGATTCCAGACATCCCTTTCTAGCACCAGCCCCTCCACCACTATTTAATAGCTCCACACACTCCAGACATCCCTTTCTGGCAGCACCCCCTCATAAGTGTTTGGCAGCCCCATTGACTCCAGAGATCCCTTTCTACCAGTACCACCCTTCACTATATGGCAACCCCATGACTCTACTGATCCCTTTCAGCAGCACCACCCATACTTTTGGCAGCCCCAATGACTCCAGAGATCCCTTTCTGGCAGCAACCCCCCGCCACCCCACATAACCACTTGGCAGCCCCACTGACTCCAATTAATCCCTTTCTAGCAGCACCCCCCCGGCAATGTTTGCCAGCCCCATTGATTCCATAGAGCCCTTTCTGGCAGCACCCCACCACCAGTATTTGGATGCCCCACTGACTTAGGAGATCCCTTTCTGGCAGCAGCCACCCATCACAATTTGGCAGCCCTATTGACTCTAATTCATCCCTTTCTAGCAGCACCTTTGAGTCACTATTTGGCAGCCCCATTTATTACGTAGATCCCTTTGTGGCAGCAATGCCAATCACTATTTGGCAGCCCCACTGACTACCTAGATCCCTTTCTGGCAGCACCCCACCACCACGACTTTGAAGCTACACTGATTCCAGATATCCCTTATTGGCAGCACCCCACCATCACTATTTGGCAGCCCCAATGACTCCGGAGATGCCTTTCCAGCAGCAGCCCTTCTTCACAATTAGGCAGCTCCATTGACTCCCTAGATCCCTTTCCGGCAGCACCCTCCCACCCCATCACTATTTGGAAGCCCCACTGACTCCCTAGATTACTTTTTGGAAGCACACCCCCATCGCTATTTGGCAGCCCTGTTGACTCCAGAGATGCCTTTCTAGTAGCAGCCCCATCATTATTTGGCAGTCCCATTGACTCCATAGATCCTTTTCTGGAAAAACCTCCCCATCACTGTCTAGATGCCCCACTAACTCCAGACATCC
>JAMPIT010000208.1:0-15789 GCA_026261815.1 Monarcha castaneiventris obscurior
AGCAATTCCCAATTCCCAAGATCCCATCCATCCCTGCCCTCTGGCAGTGGGAAGCCATTCCCTGGGTCCTGTCCCTCCATCCCTTGTCCCCAGTCCCTCTCCAGCTCTCCTGGAGCCCCTTTAGGCCCTGCAAGGGGCTCTGAGCTCTCCCTGGATCCTTCCCTTCTCCAGGGGAACATTCCCAGCTCTCCCAGCCTGGCTCTGGAGCAGAGGAGCTCCAGCCCTTGGAGCAGCTCCATGATTTTTCCTGTAGGGAGGGGAAAGATCCCCCCTTCCCTTCCCTCATTCCCTCCCTGGATTTATCCAAGTAATTTCCGGCTCAGGCTCAGGTCTAGTCAGAGCCTCAGGAGCTCTTTCCTCTCAGGTTCTCCAAACACCTGGGAGTTGTCCAAGCCCTATCTACTGATTTTCCATGAATTTCCTTCATTTCCCATAAATTTCCTTATTTCCCCTCAATCTGCAGCTTCAGGCCTTGCTGTCCAGTCCTGGATCCACCAACAGGAGCTGCCTGGATCAGGAAGGATTTGCCCTCCAGCCTCCCCTGGAGCCTGCAGTGACTCCCAGGTGCCCTGGGCTGGCTCTGCCTTGGTGACATTCCCAGGGCAGGGATGTGGGGAAGCTCAGGGAAGGAGCATGAGGTGAGCTGGAATGTTGGGAATCTGAGGCTGTTCCCACTCCAGGTGCCAATCCAAGGACAGATGGACAAAGCCTGGGACACGGATCCCACTCCTGCACAGGAAAAACACCCAAGCCCGGCTCAGCACAAATCCTTGTGGGAATAACATTCCCGTTTTCCCCTCGTGTCCCAAACTGATCCCTGGCTGTGTCCCTCCTTTGCCTTTCCCAGTGCTCAGGGAAACTCCAGAGGAAGCTTTATCCAAGCATTTGTCTGCCTTTGATCCCATCCCACACAGACAGCGCGTGCCTGGAAAATCCTGCTGCATCCCAAAGCTTTTCCAACTGAAAATCCATTTGTTCCCTTGTTTTTTCACTCCTGGAGAGGTTTGCTCCAGCATTCCCAGCTCATTTCCACTCGGATGGCTGAGCCAGCCTGAAGAGCCATCCTTAATTCTCCTTATTTCTCTTTTTTTTTTTGTCAAAAGCCATATTATTTTCTGCTGGGGGATGTCATCAGCTCTCCATGTTCACCCTGGCAGTTTATCCATTACCTCTGGAATTCGCCCTAGGGAAGGAAAGGAACAGTTGAATCTCCCGGAAAAAAAAAAAGAGAAATCCCACTAAACCAACTTGGAATCAGATAAATGGGATTTTGTGCTCCTGCTTCCTTAATGAACTGCTCCAAATTTATCCAGTCCCAACTCCAGCCTTAAAGGAGATCTCCCACTTCATTCCAAGCCTCTGGAATGGAGCAGCAGGATAAATGGAGAGGAATGACAAGGAACACAAACCAGGATTGTGGCTGAGGCTCAGACTCATTTTGCTTTCAATGGAACATCCGGGCCTGGTGTTTTCCTGGGATTCCAGCTTTTTTTTCCAGCAGAAAAGAGAAGTTGGAGTGGCTGAAGTGATTTCTGGATGTCAAAGGGTCAGGAGCCACTCTGGGAGTCAATCCCATTCCCTCTGGAATGCAGTTCTGCCCCAAACCTCCCGTTCTTGAAATGGTACAACTCTCCCCTAAATTATTTTGGATCAGGGGAGTTTCCCAGTTTGCACAAATCCCCTTTTGGAGTCCGCAGGCTCCTCCCATTCCTCTTGGCAATCCCCAAAATAATTTTGTCTCCCACATCTCCTTCCCCTGGTGGCCGGGTCACGGTGACATCCTCGGAGCCTCGGGGATAGGAATGGGATGGGAGGAGGGAAACAGGGAATGGTTTGGCTTGGAAATGACCTCAAAAATCATCTCATTCCATGGGCACCTGCCTGAGGGAGCCTTTGGAAGAGTGGGAATGGAAATCCAGCTGCACAGTGGGATATGAAACATCAAATACAGACTGAGTCCCACATTTCCCCTCTATTATCCCTGGATTCTCCAGCTTTTCCCTCGAAAAACGCTCTTGTGGTGTGACCCTAACCCAGAGCCTTGTAGGAACGGGAATATTTGTAAGCTTTATGATTCCTGTGGAATAAAATCCTCGAAGAGGGAGGAGAGCAAGAACAGCCCAGGGATCACCTGTGGATCTTTTATTTAACCCTGCTCTGTTTCAAAGGCAAAATTCCCATTCAGTTTGGGACAATTCCTACTGGACAGTGCTGACCTTGGATTTGGGAAAACTTGGTGCCCTCTGACCTTCAGACTTCTGGCTATTTCCTTATTCCTGCCTCAGTTTCCCAGATGGAAAATAGGGATCAGAGAGTTTGATTTTATCCATAAAGAGCTCTGGTGGGCTGGGATAAAGGGAATTTTCTTCCCAGCTGCTCTGGGGCTGTGTTTGGATTTGTTCTGGGAATGGGATTGATAATTCCAGGATGTTTTGGTGTCACTGAGCTTGCACAGAGCCTCATCCCTGCCCCTCATCCCACCAGGAAGGGACACCAGGAGTTGGGTGGGGACAGCTGATCCCAAAGGGATATCCCAGATCCCAGGGCATTGAGCTCAGCAGGGGATGGGGGAAAAGGAGGATTTGGGAAGCGTTTGGAATGATTTGGGATGAGTTTTCCCACTTGTCGCTTGTGCCACCCTGGGGGTGCCTGAGCTCCTGCCTGCCCTGGGAAAGGGGGAATGAAATCCTTGTCTGGCTTTTCCTTTCCTTGTTCAAGGATCTTTACCTCAACCCATGATTTGGTCACTTTTCCCTCCCAACTCCTTCCCAATCCCACCAGGAAGGAGTTAGAGAGCAGCTGGATAGGGCTGAACTTCCACCTGGAATTAAACCATGGCTCAGGGGGTGCAGGAGACGCTGAATTCTAACTTTAAATCAGCTGAACGCAGCCAGATTTCGCTTTTCCTGCCGGAATCGCCCTCAGTTCTCCGCCGTTATTTATTGTCTCCACCACCCCAGGAGCTCGTTAGCGCAGCTTTGACAACTCTGTCATTAATTACAAGAGCAATAATTAATTGTTTTCCCTTAGACCTGCTCCTCGTGCAGAGGATTCCTCTTGGCTGCGTCTTGCAGTGAATTAAAAACTGGATTTCCAGCAGCTGGGAATCATTTTTCCAGGGAACACTGGGAATGGAGCTGAGTGAATTCTCCCAGGAGCAGGGCTGGGCTGGCAGTTCCTGCTGGAAGCTTTTCCCAGGCTGTGTTTTTAAATTCCACAGCCTCGGGGCATCATCAGGAGCTCTCACTTCAGCTTTGTTATTTGAACTCTTCAGGGATGTCGGGCACGATGGAAAAGCCAAAATGATAAAGCCAGGCCTAAAAGCAGAACGAAAACGAGCCTTGAAAAACATTGACCCGCAGGAAATGTTCTGCCCTCATCAAAAGAGGCATCAGGACAACTCCAAGCTGTGCTCAGAGCGTTTCATCTCCCCAAAAGTTGGGATCCAGGCTTATTATTCCAACGGGGATGGGAACTTCAGGTGGAATTATTTGACTTTCTGCCGGCAGGAGACGGAATTTCAGCCCCGTGGTTTTGTCAGCTGCATCCACAGCCCCATTTTTAGCCATTTCTTTGGATTTTTGGCCTTCCCCGCTCTGCAAATGATTGATGGAAATTCGGGATAATGACAGGAATATCATCCTGGTGCTTTGATCCCAGAGCCAGAGCTTTGCTGCTGAATTCCAGCTGAATTCCAGCTCTGGATCAGCGCTGCTGCAAAGGAGAGGATCGTGTAGTTAATTACACCCGAGGGGGAAAATTCCTTGGCAATTGGGAACTTTCTGGGGATATCAAAGCCTTGCAAACCCCTGGCTGCACCTCCAGGGAGGGGTGGGAAGCAATAATTTTATTTCTGGATGACACTGGATGAGGTGTTGGGATGGATTTTTGCTTCCCTGCAAAACCGACTTGAATCCTGTTTTACGGAAATCGATTTTTCTCTCCTGCATCGTCTCCTCTTCCAGAGGTTTCCATGCATCCCTTCTTTTTCCAGCCCTTGCCCAAAAGAATCCATCCCACACGGAAGATTTCTCCCTGTGTTGTCCTTCATTTATTCTTATCCTGATTTTTTTTTCCCCATGGAATTCATGTTTTTCCATTCAGACGTCATCATGGAATCATGGAATGGTTTGGTTTGGAAAGGACCTCAAATCCCATCTCATTCCACTCCCTGCCATGGGCAGGGACACCTCCCACTATCCCAGGTTGCTTAGAATTATCCAAATAATTTAAATTTTATTGTGGACCCAAGTGGAAGAAAATCTGGGTTGTGCAAGAAAAGCATCCCTGGAGTTTTCTGGATTTTGTAGGACGAGGTTTGCCTGACTTGTGGAGTTAACTTCATTTATGTTTGGTCTTATCCCAAATCTTATCCCAAACCTTGGACTGCCAAAAAATGCCTAAAATTTCCCTCTTTTCCCTCAGGATTGGAGAGGCAACATCAGCCATAGGTTGGAGAGGGATCATCAGGGCAATCCCAACCTGGGCACTGTGGTGGGATTTTCACATCCGTGGGATTTTACTGACCCTGAACCTCATCTTCCCCTGTCCAAATCAGGACAACGGGAAAGTCGTGAGGGGGAAAAAAGGAAGGAGGCACCAGAACTTCCTGCATTTGGGGTTTGTTCCAAATTCGCTGCACTAATCAAGGATCTGGTTCTCCATTTGGAAGGAGCATCCCCTTTGCTTCAGTCTCTGCAGTTATTTTAACTCAGACTGACACAAATTAAATGGGAATTTAAATGGGAATTTAAACAGGAATTTGTCACCGATTGATTTTGTCAGCGGGGTTTTTTCCCCCCTCCCAAAGTCATCTTTAAAGATTTACTTTTATTAAACTAAATGCTGCTAGTTAAGTAAAGTCTTTGTTTTCCCGGACTCAGGAGAACGAGATCCAACCTAAATTAATCATGACTTAATTGACTGAGCTAATTCCGCTTCTCTCCAGCCCAGTGCACAGCAATATTCCTGTCTTCCCAAATCCTGGAAGTGAAGGATGAATGGGACATTGCTTGAACAGCATCAGCTTTTTTAGATCTTTAACACAACGTTTGGACTGGCGACAAAAGTTTTGATTTCCTTGGGATTAAATCCAGGAAACATTTGCACAGTTAGGCAGCGGGAGGGAACGCCCCTATTTTTTTTCGGGAATATTAGAGCTGACTCCAATTTCTCCCAATTATTCTGTTTTATTTTCTTCTCCACAGCGCCTGGATGAAAAAATTTATTTGGTTTTGCTGTTTCAAAGGCAAACCGGGCATTAATTCAATTTACAGCAGCATTCTCTCAGCCCACGGAGGAGAAAATGAAATGGGAGGGATCGTTAATGTTGGGATGGATTTGGTGGAGCTGGTGGGATCCTGGATGTCAGGAATTCTCCTCCAAAAAGCACCACTGTCAGGACCCAGTGAATCCAGAATGTGAATTTTGTGTTTAACAGTGCAGGAAGTCGGAGTCTGGAGACAAATCCATCACTTGCGTCCTACACGTTGGAGCAGCGAATTTGGGGAAAGTTTGGCAATTTCAGGAAGATTCTGGCTGTGGTGAGGCAGCAGCTCCAAAGAAAACAGCCTGGGAACTTCCACTTCCATGTTTCATGGAAATAGCTCCAGAAATCCCGGCAGACACAGCTTCTGCTCAGGAGGTTGTGGATTCCGTATCCCTGGAAGTGCCCAAGGCTGGCTTGGAGCACCCTGGGGTAGTGGAAGTTGTCCCTGCCCATGGCAGGGGTTTAATGGGATGACCTTTAAGCTCCTTCCAACCCAAATCATTCCATGATTCCATGATTTTTTTTGTTAAAAAAAAAAAAAGTTACATCATTAACGAAAGATGGGTTTTTATGTGTTTAGTTCTCTTAGTGTCTAAATGGCAAGAGATTATTGGATCTCTAACTACCAGAGTGATTGGTCAGTTCTCACATCGTTCATTGTCCTAGTCAAAATCACAACAATTCTAATTCTATTTGCAGGTGCAAGGTAGCAAACTCGGTTTACAGAAACCTTCTCATGTTTTGCACGGCTCAGCATGAGAAACACAGAGCTCTCACAAACTGCTGCAGAGAGCCGAAGAAATCCTCTGCTGAGGCTTCTTCAGCATCCATATGGACCCACACTGGAGCAGTTCAGGAGAGCTGTCTCCTGTTGGAAGGAGCCCACAGCCTCACAGGGCAAGGATTCCTCTCCCAGAGCAGTGGAAGAGAATCTCTTCATCGATGATGAGCTGACCAGACCCCCACTGACCCTTCCCCTGCGCTGTCGGTGGGAGGGAGGGAGGGGCTGGGAGAAAAAAGGTGTTTTAAGGGCTTGTTTTACTTCTCATTATCCTCCACTGACTCTGTTTGCAATAAATTCACTTTGTACCTCTGAGTTGAGCCTTTTTCACCCTTGCAGTGTTTTCCCCCAGTCCTTATCTCAACTCGTGAACCCTTCATTAATTTTTTTTCCTCTCCTCTGCCCAGCTGTGGCAGGGGAGGGTGAGCGAGCGACTCCTGTGGGTGCCTGGCGTTAAAAAAGGTGTTTTAAGGGCTTATTTTACTTCTCATTATCCTCCTCTGACTCTGTTTGCAATAAATTCACTTTGTACCTCTGAGTTGAGCCTTTTTCACCCTTGAAATGTTTTCCCCCAGTCCTTATCTCCACTCAGGAACCCTTTGTTAATTTTTTTCCTCTCCTCTGCCCCTGTTTGCAATAAATTCACTTTGTACCTCTGAGTTGAGCCTTTTTCACCCTTGAAATGTTTTCCCCTAGTCGTTATCTCAACTCGTGACCCCTTTTTTCCTCTCCTCTGCCCAGCTGTGGCAGGGGAGGGTGAGTGAGTGACTCTCGTGGGTGCCTGGTGTTGGGCCAGGTCTGCAGGAAAGATTTGTGGTGTTCTCCAGAATGGAAGTGTCATCCCAAGGTGGAATTCCTGATGGGCTCAGCCTCAGGCTCTTCTGTCCCCGGTCATTAATTGCTGATGGAGGTCACACCCCACAAGGGACGAGGTGAGAAAACGACGAGTCAAAGAGGAAAAATTGGAATTTACGAAAGCAAAAGAGCTTCCAGATATTTCAGAGGAGCTGGGAACTGTCAGCATCGCCAGGAAAAACCTGGAATTGGAGTGTAACTTAATAAAGGAGATCGGTTTTTAATTGAATGTCGGGATTGTTGCCTCAACTGGGAACATTGCAGCTCTTTAATTATGTTTTGTTTAAGAGAAGAGCAAATAAAATCCATTTATTCCCTGTCAGAGAAAGGGGAGCTCGTTCTTCTCAGCAGTTTGGGAAGCAACCCCCACACCTCGAGCCAATCTGGTAAAATAATGAGCTTAAAGCACATTTTTAATTAAAAATGCTGCTTTTTTTTATATATATCAAGGAATCCTATAGATCCTCACTGCCTGCTGTGGTTTTGGTGATTCCTAAATAATATATAAGGAGGAAAAAGCTGGTTTTGGAGTCTGTTTTTGCACAAAGCTTTATTTCCTACTGGAAATTCCCTCCCTGGCAGGGACCATCCCAGAATTATCCAACCCCAGGATCTCTGTGCGTGTCCAACCCTTCCGACTTCAGCCACCTGACCCCAGGAATGGGAAAAAAATTCCTTGACTTCTCCAGATTGACCTTGCTTTGTGGATAACAGCAGCACAATCCTACAAATTCCATGTTTTTCCCAGGCTGGCTGCTCCATCTCCTTTCCCTCTTCTTTGCTTCCTTGACCCGAATTCCAGGGTGAAATTCCGGAGCTGTCCTCAGCTGGAATAAAGGAATAAACCTCCCATTTAGTGCTGAATTTTCACGCCAGCCTTTCTTAAACACCCAAATCCTCTGAAATCCTTGAATATTTTCTCTTTTCCGTGTTGAGCAAAACATTCGATGTCGGGATTGTTTTGATCTCCGTTGTAAAGTCGGGAACGGGAACATCAAAGATAAACTGGGAATGATCTCCCGCCTCCCTTGCATTGTTCCTCTTTGCAGAGTGATGATATTTCTGGTTTTTTTTTTGCTTTTTCTTCCTTTTTTCCCTTGTCCTGCTCACTCCAGGCTGGATTTTGGCCTCAGGACAAAAGGAAGGTGGTAAAAAATTTCCTTCTCCCTGTGAGGGAGAGAGCAGGGAAACGGCAAAAGCAATAATTCCTCCTTTCCATCACATTTGCTGCTTTTTCCTGCTTTTTCCCCACTGGAAAGATGAAAAGGGGAATTAAGGAGAGTCAGTTTCTGCTTTCCTCCTTTTGTGTTGCTGACAGACTTCCCTGGAAATCCTGGATTTCTATTTAATGGGTATTTTGAGTTTTTCCTGCATTTTCCGCAGTCTCTGCTGTTCCCGTTGACTTTGGGGCACAGCAGCCTGCAGGAAGCTCTGGAATGCTGCTGGAAACTGGGCAAACTGGGCAAACTGGGCCAACTGGTGCCTCAGAGGTCCCTCAGAGGTTCCAGTGGGTGGATCCCACTGTGGCAGGGATATCCATTTTCTCTTCCAAGGTTGACTCTGGAAACCTGGAAGGAGGAAGTTGGTGTGGAATGATTAATCCCAATTTCAGCTCTGTTGGCACAGAAGGAGCTGTGGTACAACCTCACCGTGGATTTTCCTGGTTCTCCAAGGGCTGAGGAGCCCATTCCTGCTCTTGGAGGGAAAGCCCAGCTCTGACTCCGAGTTTAGGAAACTTCCTTGGAAATGAGGATATCCCAAACTGCTGAGGCTGTTGGTGCTGTTTGAGCTTTGGGACTTTTCCCGAGGGTGGTGATGCCTTGGAATTTTTTGCTGTTCATTAACCAGGAGATTTCTCCCGTTTCATTCCATCATCATCATAATTGCTCTGCCCATAAGGACCAAGCTTTGCTCAGTCCAAAGCCCACATAAGAATATTTTATCCCTGATGCCATAAAGATTCCCCTATAAAAACCAGATTTTTATATCCTGCAAACACCTTAAAGAATTACCAGAAAAATGCCATAAAAACGCCATAAAAACACTCCTTAAATTAAAAATTGCACTGACTCGGTTCCCCCTTCCCCCAAACATTCCAGCAATAAACCCACGCTGGTGTTTACAGGATTTCCATCCCATAAACCTCGCATTTTTCATTACTTCCCCAATCCCAGAACGTGGACTTGTGTTTATCTATAACTCAGTGCATTTTAACAAAAGGCCTGACATTTATGGCAGTGCTGATAAGAAGCAAGCGCAGAGAAAACGGTTTGTAAACAAATTAACGACGTTACTGCAGGGAAAATTAATTGGGAATAAAAGTGGGATCTATCACAGGTCCACACTGACAGGTGCTTGGAAGCTGTGGTGCGTTTTTCCAGGAGTTTTTAAGAGGAAAATTAATTTAGGGCTTGGTCAGCACTGAAAACAAAAATTATTCAGACACCAAAGTAACCACTGGAATTTCCTCTCTGTTCCCTTCATTGTGGCTGAATTTTTCCCCTAATAATTTTGCACTGCCTGGATCTGCCACGGATTATTCCAAAAGGGAGAAAATCTGGAAAAGGAAGTTTATTTTCATGTTAATTTTTTACTGTGACAACAAAGTGACCTGAAATTGTTTAAACCATTTCGAATTGAGGTGACCAGAAGCTGCAGGAGCATAATCAGGGCGTTTTTCCAAGGCTCTCCCTTGGCTGGGGATCACTCCTGGGATGGACCTGGAGAAATGAAAGCAGAGCTGTGCAGAGCAAAATGAATTCGCGTTTTCAGAGAAACTCGGGAGAGTTCAGGAGGAGCTGAGGCAGGGAAACCAAAATCCTGATTTTTTTGTTCATCCATCCTGATGGACACAAGGAATGAATTTTCCCATGGACATTCCTAAATGTTCCTGGGCATTCCTGAGTGTTCCTGGTTTGGTGTTTGGGTTTTGGTGTTTGGTTTGTGTTTGGGTTTTGGTGTTTGGGCATTCCTGAGTGTTCCTGGGCATTTCTGAGTGTTCCCATGGACATTCCTGAGTGTTTGGGTTTGGTGTTCCTGGGCATTTCTGAGTGTTCCTGGGCATTCCTGAGTGTTCCTGGACATTCCTGAGTGTTCCTGGGCATTCCTGAGTGTTCTGGGTTTGTGGGTTTGGTGTTTGGTTTGGTGTTTGGGTTTGTGTTTGGGTTTTGGTGTTTGGGTTTGGTGTTTGGTTTGAGTGTTCCTGGGCATTCCTGAGTGTTCTGGGCATTCCTGAGTGTTCCCATGGACATTCCTGAGTGTTCCTGGGCATTCCTGAGTGTTCTGGGCATTTCTGAGTGTTTGGGTTTGGTGTTCCTGGACATTCCTGAGTGTTCCTGGGCATTCCTGAGTGTTCCTGGGCATTTCTGAGTGTTCCTGGGCATTCCTGAGTGTTCCTGGGCATTCCTGAGTGTTCCTGGGCATTCCTGAGTGTTCCCATGGACATTCCTGAGTGTTCCTGGGCATTCCTGAGTGTTCTGGGCATTGCTGAGTGTTTGGTTTGGTGTTCCTGGGCATTCCTGAATGTTCCTGGGCATTTCTGAGTGTTCCTGGGCATTCCTGAGTGTTCCTGGACATTCCTGAGTGTTCCTGGGCATTCCTGAGTGTTCCCATGGACATTCCTGAGTGTTCCTGGGCATTCCTGAATGTTCCTGGGCATTTCTGAGTGTTCCTGGGCATTCCTGAATGTTCCTGGACATTCCTGAGTGTTCCTGGGCATTCCTGAGTGTTCCCATGGACATTCCTGAGTGTTCCTGGACATTCCTGAATGTTCCTGGGCATTCCTGAGTGTTCCTGGACATTCCTGAGTGTTCCCATGGACATTCCTGAGTGTTCGAAATGGAACGGGAATTTCTGCCTCCTGTTTTCTTTATGATGTTTTTGGTGTTTACAGTGTGGAATGACTGGAATTACACTCAGGAATTGACTGGGATTTGATTTGGATTCATCTGACTACAAGAATCAGTTTTAGTGGAATTGGAGAATTCCAGAATCATTTGGGTTGGGAGGGACCTTAAATCCCATCCCATTCCATGGGCAGGAACCCCTCCCACTATCCCAGGGTGCTCCAACCCCATCCAACCTGGCTTTGGACATTCCCAGGGATCCAGGGGCAGCCACAGCTTCTCTGGGAATTCCATCCCAGCCCCTCTTCACCCTCCCAGTCAGGAATTCCTTTCCAATATCCCACCCCAATCTCCCCTTTTCCAATGGGAAGCCATTCCCTGTGTCCTGTCCCTCCATCCCTTGTCCCCAGTCCCTCTCCAGCTCTCCTGGAGCTCCTTCAGGCCCTGCAAGGGGCTCTGAGCTCTCCCTGGATCCTTATTTTCTCCACATGAGCATATCTGGGATAAGGACCATTAAAAATTGGTTTCCAGCAGGATTTTTTTTGGAAAATTGTCCCATTATGGGTTTGGGAAGAAACTTCAAACTCCAGCTTCTTTGTTTGTGGTTTCGCTGTCCCATCTCAACACTCAGAGGTTTGCGAAACTATGAAAATTGCGATTATTCATGTGGACAGTGTGGAAGAGAGCAGCTTTGGAATTAAAATTCAGGGAGAAATTGGACTCCATATCAGGATCTGCATCTGTATTCAAGATATGGGAATGAGCTCTTCCAGGAGATCTCTGAAGTCAATCAGGGAAATCACGGAACAATAAAAGCCTAAAAATATAGGGAGAAAGGGACTTGATGAGAGCGATAAAGACTCAGCTCAGATCCACACAAACCTCCCTGAGAGCTCATTTTTTCCCAGATTTTTAGTCATTAATCCAATCCAAAGTTTCTTTTTGCCGGCCCTTCCCTGGTGTCGGCACCAGGAAAGAACAGAGCCTCTCCCTGTATCTGGAATTTATTCTTCTTTTCCTTTCTTTCCCCCTCCTTGGTGCGATCCTGGAGTTCTGAAGGAATGAGCTGCTCCAGCCAGAGCAGCAGGGCTGGAATTGAGTTTATTGCTTATGGAACTGCCTGGAATTGCTCCTGGAAAACCAAATTATTCCTGGCTGGTGCTCCCAGTTAACGAGAGCAAGGAACAATTCCAAACCAACTCCATTTTTTGTGTTTAGCCACCACACTCGGCTTTGTGAGGAGTGGGACAGGAGCTCCTTGGGGATTTCTGGCAGGGATTTCCTGGGAGAAAAATATTTTTTTTTTATTTTTAAAACAATGATTTTAATATTTTATTTTATATCCGAGCTCCAGAGCAGTGCTCCAGGATTCCTTTCCCATGTTTTTCCTGGAATGAGGATGGCCCAACCACCCACACCCTGCAGCTGCAACACCTGAGGAGGTGCTGCTGCAATCAGGGAATAAATGGCATTTTAATAATCGCCCTAATCAAAACCCCATTATGCTCTGCGTTAACGAGCTGAGTGCTCCAATTAATCCCGGGAATTTTGTAACAATCCCATGTTTAATTAATTAATTAAACACCGATAACCATCAGTAGGAGCTGCAGGAGTGCTCAGAACTTGGTAAAAGGAGGATTTAGGCAGAGCTGGAATTGGATGTTCAATAAAAAACATCCCAGAATTACTTGGAAAGATAAAAATGTCCGGATTCTTGACTCGTGTGAGGTTGATCTTTAAATTAATGCTGAGAATAGACTTTAGGCTGAGCTCTGAGTTTACTTAAGCTGCAAATATTGATGTGAACATCTCGAGGTGTTTGCACAGCTGAAGGGGTGAGTTAGAGCTGGGAAATAAAAAATTTACATTCAACAGGTGCTTGAGTTTGCATTCCTAAAGAAAATAAAGGAAAGGAGCTCTCAAATCTGCTGGATTTACATCTTGCAGGAATAATCAAGGCTTACTTTGGAAAAATCCTGCATTTCAGCCAGGCCTGGAGCTGTTATTCCAAGATATTTCTATTTAAAATTGGTATTTTTGGGTGTTTCTAATTTTATGGTTTTGGTGCTGCGAGCTGGGACTTGTGGGGAAATCCATGTCTTTATGTGTGCTTGGAATGCAGCTTGGAATTTTGGGGAATAAATCAAGATATCATACAGAATTCCAGAAGGGATTGGGTGGGAAAAATCTTAAATCTCATCCCCTTTCAGCCCTGGCAAGGGCAAGGACACCTCCAATTATCCCACATTGCTCAGGCTCATTCCCCAAAATTTGGCACTTGGCTTTCCAGAGGATTTCTGCTCCTTGTGCACTTCCAAACTCCCGGCACAGAAATCCACTCCCAATTTTTGTGCATCTTCCTAGATTGACATTTTGCTCGTTAAGGACAATTCCTACAAATTTTGCAAACTGGGACATTCCAGCTGATCCAAATCCAAGCCCGTTAATTCCAACTTCATCCCTAAAAAACCCTGGATGTCCAAACTTTGACAGGCAGAGTCTGAGGCTTAAATATTGAACCTCAAAGCTGAAAAGAAACTTCTTTTTTCCCCCTTTTTTTGATCTGCTTTTGCTCTCGTTCTCTGAAAAGAAAACGGAGCTGTTTGTCTGCTCTCAAAAAATGATGCTTTAGACACTGAAATTCAGCGGATTTTGGGGCTGGAGCTTTATTTGGAAGCGATGTCTAAATGTAGGCTGGGATTAGCAGCCTAAGACTGAGTGAAAGGCAGGTTTTTTTCCAGGCTTTTTCTTTCCTGGTTGACATAAACCTCTCCTGAAAATCCCTTTTCAACCTCAGAGCTCTGCATATGAAATTCAGGCCCTCCCCAGTTCACATCGAGGAAATTTGGGGATTTTCATCCTAGGAACTGTTTGCTGTTCATTTGGATGCTAATTCCAACAAATCCAAATGCCCGATGTTTTTCCTTCTGGAACTGATCTTTTTAAATAATAAACTTTCCACTTGGTGCCTCTTCCCACCCTTAGGAAAATCCACATTGGGTGATTGAGCAGGGACAGGAGTGGTGGATTTGGGAATTTTGCAGCTTTTCCAGTTGGTTTCAAACCACAAAATCCCACCTTAAATCTTTTCCAGGCAGGAGTAATCCCAAAAATTTGGGTGTAATCAATTTCCTATTTCTGAGGCATGAAGATAAAAGTATCCCTTAGAAAAACCCAAGATTTAGTTAAAGTTCAACCTTAAAAGTGATTTTAAAGCCTGATGTTTTTCCTTCTGGAACTGATCTTTTTAAATAATAAACTTTCCACTTGGTGCCTCTTCCCACCCTTAGGAAAATCCACGTTGGGTGATTGAGCAGGGACAGGATTGGTGGATTTGGGAATTTTGCAGCTTTTCCAGTTGGTTTCAAACCACAAAATCCCACCTTAAATCTTTTCCAGGCAGGAGTAATCCCAAAAATTTGGGTGTAATCACTTTTCTATTTCTGAGGCATGAAGATAAAAGTATCCCTTAGAAAAACCCAAGATTTAGTTAAAGATCAACCTTAAAAGTGATTTTAAAGCATTTTTAGGAAGTTGTGCTGGTTGATGCTCATAAATCTCCCATTTTTAGTTTCAAACTTGGGATTTATAGATGGATTTGCCATGGTTTGGAACCTTTTCCAGGAATATCCAGGATATTCCAGCAAGGAATCCTGCAGTGGGATCTGCAGGAAAACCAGGAATCCATTATTCCCAAATTCCCACACTATTCCCTGTATTTCTGGAATTTTCTCCCGACTCCTGGTGCTCTGGGTTGTTTTAGTCACTGAAATTGAGACAGCAGCAATTTTATTTGCATTTCTTCTGCACCATTTAAATTTGTGTTTATCAGGTGAGACCAAAGAGATTTTTGAAATGTTTTGGAATAAATATCTATATTTTAATTTTCACATTTTTGATATTTTAATAATTTGAATAGTTCATAAATGTTTAGATTTTGAAACAGATTTTATGATAAATTTGATAAATTTATAAGTGTCAAACTTGTCGCCCCTGAGCTCCTCCATTTACCCGAGAGCAGACTCAAA
This sequence comes from Monarcha castaneiventris obscurior, assembly GCA_026261815.1. NCBI lineage: Eukaryota > Metazoa > Chordata > Aves > Passeriformes > Monarchidae > Monarcha > Monarcha castaneiventris. The sequence goes on from JAMPIT010000208.1 coordinate 14,779, forward strand.
GATATTAACTCAAGGAATGAAAAGGTATGGAAAAAAAATTCCTGATGGATAGGGAAAAATTATATCCACAGGCAAAACTCTCATTAAAAGAACCCCAAATTTTCCAACTTTTTGTCTTTTTTCCTGTTTTTTTTTCCATCCTGGAATAATTTCAAATTATCCTAAAAATGGAGCTGGGCAATTTGGTTTATTGGGGATTCCAATATGAACAGGTCCCAAAATTCCCAGGAATCAGGCTGTTCCCAGCAATCCCAGCCTGCTGCATGATTTATTTTTTAATGCAGTAAAGTATAATAAATAAATTCAAATAAAAATCATTGTTTCTGTGCCAAAAAGCTGCTTTTAATCACGAAATTGTTGAAAACCAACGTGGTCTTGACAAGTGAATTCTTAACTCTGTCCCTCTCCTGCTTCCCGAGCTGGAATCTTCTCCCTTGTAATATTTGGAGGCCTTTGACTTCACTAATTATGGTTTTAAGTAATTAAAATGGAATTAAAACCTGCTAATGCCGGATCTGAATGAGCAACAGGATCGATGAGCACGGCCCCAATTCGCCTTCCCATAAATCCTCTCGTTGGCAAAACAAATTCAAATGATCTGGGCATGGAGAGCCCTGGATGCTGAATTTGGGATTTGAGGAGGGATGTGGAAACTCGGGTGGTTCTGCCAGAAAGGAGTTGGTTCATTCCAGGAGCAAAATCTTCCTGGTGGAGTTCATGGAAAATTTAGTGGAGATTGTCAGGGCTTTTTTTTTTTTTTTGATTTGTTGCTGATATCTCACCAAGGGATTCCGGAATCGTGGAATGGTTTGGGATGGAAGGGAGCTGAAATCCCATCCTGTTCCACCCCTTCCATGGGCAGGGACAACTTCCACTATCCCAGAATGCTCCAAGCCCCGTCCAACCTGGCCTTGGGCACTTCCAGGGATCCAGGGGTGACACTGGTAGTGCCATAAATCAGCCTCTCTTGCTGGGAGAGGCCCTTAGATTCCTTTAGAGTCCTTGCAAGGA